>JAXQQM020082371.1:0-18173 GCA_034641835.2 Pinus albicaulis | reverse complement strand
GAGTTTTCTAGAAACTGTTTTCCTTATTTCAATATGTCATCTAGAAAACCCTCCTAAAACTTTTTTCGCCCTTCTACTTTTCAGTCCACCCATGTCAAAATCAACACCTCATTATCACTATCTTTTCTAGCTTCAGCCCTACTGGTTTGCCCATCAGCTTTAAAAGGCAAATCCACGTCTGTTTCAAAAGTCTCCCCTATGTTAGGAAGTGGCGCTTTAAGGCATTTTTACCCTTGGCAATCATCAAAAAGCCTCCATCTGCTACAGGCCTACCATGACTAACCTCCCACTTTGCAAATGAAATTGACAAACAGCTCTAAGTCGCGCCACTCACACCCCCTAGATCTCAGCACTGCATAAACCCCAATCTCAAGCTGACTATTAGGTGTTTCACAGTGTTTTATGGTTTCTACAAAGGCAGGAAATATAATTTCATCTCAGGAGGAAATGCTTGAATCTACAGTTAGAAGAACAGCTGCTTCTAAATGTAACATAAGCCTGAGATATGTCTGCAAAACAGAGAGCCACTCATCAAAACCTTGCATTCTCCTTCCAGCATGAAAATCACAGTAAGAAAAGGGCACCACTGTCTCAGCAAACTGGTAAATTGTCATGGCCCAGAACCTCCTTCATTTACAAGCATAGGGTTAGGGCGTCTCCTTCATCTACAAGCAGAGGGCGCTGGCCAATATTGACTTTAAAGATTGCAAAAGTCCAGGTTTGCCTTTTACTGAACAGTGAAACAATATCTCCAGGTTTTATGAATGTGAGTGATGATCATAACAAGGATAGAGTCTGAAATATGCAAGATTCAAAGGAAAGCAGAGTTTGGTCTGATATAGGTCATTTGAAGTTTCAAATCATATGAATTGTTAAACTTTAGAAAGGCATATCATGAGTAAAAACAATTCTAATCATAGGAAGCCTGTTTTCCCCACAAAGACCAAATTGAAAAGATGTTGACAGATCATGTCATCACATAGGCAGAAGAAAAGCTGTTGGTTTTTCAAAGGGTACTGACCTCCATAGTCACAGAGACTATCTTTCAAATAAATTTTCATGAGATGACCAAAGTAAATAATGACATCTCAGTTCCCCTCAGAGCAGTACAGTGAGACAGTGAAAATTTGACTAGGGTTGTTGTGAAGCATAGCAGTGATTGCAAGCAAAGGTGCCAGTCTTGATGTTTTTTAAGTTGGTTGCCTACCATCATAATCCAAGAAAACCCTTGTCATGCAGCCTTATCAAATAATCTTCAGATACTTTGCCAAGTGAAGGGCCTCCTCCATTTATGAGCAGATGGCCAAGGCATTGAGTGTTGTTGAAAACTGATTGGTCAAAAGGTGCAGTGGAAAGATACAAAGAAGGTAAATAGAAGTCTGTACACAGGTAAAAGATGGTTTATATTTCAAAATACATTACACATAGCAAAATGTCTTTCAAGAAATACATCATGATGGACAGGAAACAATATGAATATGTATGCATTGATACCAAAAAGGGCATTTTCCTTAGGGGAAGAGGCCACACAGTCACCTCACTGTCACATTGCCAAGAAGTTTAAAGGGAGCGCCTTTCACGTAAGCAGAGGAATATGGTATGACTGGATACAAACAAAATAGAGCACTTACAATCAAAAAAGAAACTTATGGATCCCCTGGAAGCAAAGACTGTCAACCAATCGGGAAAAGACAGACCACCTCCCTGTTAAGAATGGAAAAACAGTTTTCAAGGCTTTTCCAAACAGATTTTGGATGGCTTTTTCCCCTTGTTAAAAATATCACCTAAAATGTCGAAACAGTGGACAGATTTGAAATTATGAATGGTTCTATTACAAAAAAGTCAATACACTGGTCAAAGCAAAATGATAATTGTGTATCAAAGAACCCTGTTTTTCATGCTTCACAAGCTTATCCTTTCAGATATACACCCAAGATGGACATGGTGAATAGGTATACAATTTTATGAATAAGCAAAAGGAGTTTGTTTTGATAAATTGTCACTGTTTAAATGATTTAAAGCAAACACAGTTTCATCATTCCGAAGGACAGATATAGTGCAGATGATACACCTATAAGCAAGAAAGTATGTTGAAAGGGTGAGCTTTTCTTAGATCAAGTCCAATAAAACCAGTAAACTTGGCACCTGCTGTAGATAAAGTTTGAAGAAGCTATCAAAGACCAAGGACTGTCAAAACAAGTTGACAAAACAAGCCCTGTCTTTCAGAAACAAACCAGTCTTTAAGCATTCTCTTGACAGTGTTAAAGAGGGGTTGTTTTACATCATAAGTATTACCAGCATCTTTAAAACAGTGGCAGAGATGATGTGGAAGTTATTGAGTTATTTGTCAAAGTTTGAAGTTCGGTGTTTATCACCCAAAGAACAAAAGCTGGAAATCACCTTTCAAACACCTATGCATAAAACAGAGTTCTGGTTTTTTTTAAGCCATTTTTGTTTTCTATAAAGAGGTTGGTCCATCATTGACACGGTTCAAAAGTGAAAAAAACCTCCAACGGATGTATTGATTGTAAATCCAAATTGCAAATTGCACCAAGGTTATTGGGGAAAAGTATCAAAAGAATCGTGGAAATCTTGCAAAAGCCAAACATAATCTTCACTTTACATTCAAAGACCAAGGTGACCGTTGAAAAGATTTGAAATGACATAAGGGTGAAATAGGAGAGTGAAAGTTTCATTTTCAAAATTCAAACAGAGCTCCATGCCTCCCTAGCATCAAAGCAAGAAAATTCGGGTCGATTTGCAGAGTTTTGCACTGTTAAAGGCCGCGCGACGCGCCTGGGAGCAGTTTTACACAGGCGGCCAGTGTTGGCGCGACGCGCCTGTACAGTTGCGCGATGCACCTGTACACGGCGCCCGACCGCCCGACCCGACAGGCCACCCGGGTGGTATGTTTTACGCGCCGTGCTGACCTTAAAGAGTGCCGCGCTAATCTTGAAGGCTTCCGGTGCCACTCCAGCCCTCCCCAAGGGTTGTTCATCAAATCTTTAGGTATTTCCACACGTTTTTCTCCCTCGATGTCAAAAGATTTGCCAAGTAACATGAAAGTTTAAACTCAAACTGTGGTGTGAAATTAAAGAGTTGGAACAAAACTGTTGAGGTGGACCTTGTTTATATATCAAACATATATGTTAAGAAAGTTGTTTAGCAAAGTCAAGATCAAATCAAAGGGCGGCTTGTCCTAGTTTATTTGATATATCACCATACCTGGGAAACGATTTTGCTATGAAAATGCCCATAATTTGAAACTATGTTTGAATGACAAATTCACTGTTAGAAGTGCCTGTGGGAAAGAAGATGTGATTAAAGTTAAAAGCCTGGTGTTTTCACCCTGTGATTAGTCAAGAGCAAGGGTGTCATTTCTTTAAAGCAACAAGGGCAAAGTTACCCTACTCAACCACCGAAAGACATTATTCTCTGAATACTCTGTGACTGTTTCTGTCCTTCAAAACCTCACTGCCAAGTGGATTTTCAGAAATCATAAAAGCTTTCTTCCAAGGATGACTGATATTCCACATTGAAAAGGCCCTTGATTATTGTGGAAAAGAGCAATCTCTCACAGCCTTTGCTCAAAGATTTTGGAGATTTTAAAAAACCCTGTTATCTCTGCTTTAAATATGAATTTGCCTATATGCTCACACCAGGATTGACTTAATGAGCATGTTTTTGTTTAAATGAAGTGACATGCATAGAAAACAATGAAATTTATTGGGAGAAGGGGTTCTTGGTCAAGCAGAAGTTTATAGGTTGAAGCTCCGGAGGAAGTTTGTTCACACTACTCATAAAGAGACAGTATTCACTGTATTGTTGGTTGACTGCCTTGTGTTGTTCAAAGCTTATTGACAAGTTGCTATCCATCCAAGCAGAGGTTTTTATAACATAACCAAAGGGTTACATTCATAAGGGGCTATTGATTGTTTTGAAAGGAGAAAAATCACATAACCTCTGCCTAAAAACTTTGGAGTCTTTCAAACTCTGTCATCTTTGCTCAGGACTGTTACAGTGACTGCTTAAATAGCACTAAGGGTTGATTTCACATATGCAAGTTAGTTCAATGTTGGCACACTTATACAGGGCAGAGTTGTTAATGACTGAAATTCTACCTTGAGCAAGGAGTAAGGTGTATTGGTTGACATCTAAAGTTTCAGGAACAGGATGATTTTAGCACTTTCTCACAGCAAACTCCTTCTAGCAGTCTGCCCTTCTTTTCACTATATTATATCATATTGAAAAGTTGTTTACTGAGATATTTTCAAGGTGTTGGGCCACTTTCTGAAGAGCAGGGTTTTAATGATTGAGATTTGTCTTGGAGACACAAATACAGGTGTGTTGATTGGCCTCTAAAAAATTCACAAGAAGAGTGATTTTTTAACACTGTATACAGGAAATTTACACAGCAGTCTGCTCTTCTCTTCACTGTGTTATTTCCTACAGAGAAATCTGTTGACAGAGATATTCTAAAGGTGAACAGGAATTTTTCTTAAGAGAACAGGAGGTTGTGTATTACAAAGACACTTGTTGCAAGCCATCCACCTCACATTGTCTCTCTGTCAAAGCAGTAAAGTGACACAGTTTGTTTCCAGCAGGGCATTTTTACACACAGTGAAGGCAGTTTTCCTCTTCCAAAGCATATTCAGGTCAAAATGCCTCCAAGGCAAGACAACAGGAGCGGCCCACACAAAAGATATGAGCCCATCTCTACAGAAGAGATTAATGCTCATCCATCTGTACTTTTCAACTTCCATGAAGTAGGCTGCCTTGATTTCTACCAGAAGATAGAAGAAGTCAAGAGTTTTTCGCCATTAACACACTTATGCGCCCTGAGATTCAAAGAAAAACACTTCCAAGTGGCGGGTCTTGATTTCAAAATTTCTCCAAGGTATGTGTCCAAGGCCACCAAGATCCCGTATCATGGCGAAAAGTGGTTTAAACAGGCTCATCTTGACTTAGAAGATTACAAGCCTTTCATCAAACCTAACCATAGAGATGCCCTCACTGCTATTTTCCCTTTTTCATATCTCCTTGACAGCTATGCTCCTCTGATGAAAGCCATAATGAAATATTTCACTTGTGAAGGGAGGTTTAATCGAATTTATGCCTACCATGTCCGTTTATTGATGCATTTTACTAGAAGCAGGCAACTAAACCTCCCTTACTTTTTGTCCAAGAGCATAGAGAAAATGGCATCTACTGTCCAAAAGAAGGCCCCACCTCAGCAAATCCCTTCTCTTTTTCATCATTCTTTGATCAAGATTATCTTCTTATACCAGCTAGAGAAGAAAGAGGTTCCATGGGACTTATTCATCAGCCATCCGGACTTCTCTACTGTTCCTCCTGTTCATGTGTCTCCCACTCAGCCTATCCATCGCCCGGTACCTTTGTCTAGTAGGCCTACTCCTAGGAGGCTCAGAATGACTACTGGACAACCAAGTCAACAGGAGGAAGGAGAGGGTAGTAGACATCAACAGATTAGAGATGAGGGACAGCAGCAGATAGATGATGAAGAACAGCATGTCCATGATGAAGGACAGCAGGTCCATGATGAGGAACAGCGGCAAACAGAAAGTGAAGGACAACAGGTACAAATTGAGGGACAACAGCAGGTACAAATTGAGGAACAGCAGCAGTTAGATGATGAGGAACAGCAGCAAGTGCAAGATGAAGAATAGCAAGTTGGGCAGGAAATTGAGACACCTCTTGAGCCACAAATTGGACAAGACATTGATGAAGAACAGCAAGCGAATGTTGGCGAACAGGGGCAGCCAAGTGAACAACAAGAGGAAAACATTCAGCAGCCTCAAGAAGAGCAGCCAATTCAAAAAGATGTCAAAGGTAAATCAGTTGTTTCTCCTCCTCCCAAAAGAACAAAACTCAGCACAGCAAGGAAGGGAGGGTCTAAGGCTGCCACTCAAACAGTGACAAAGGTTGTTCCTAGCAAGAGGAAATCGCCCAAGAGGACATCTTCTATCATGCCACGGAGGAAAAGCGCCAGATTGGCTTTCAAAGGTAAAAGCAAAGTTGGAGAAAGTACAAAGCATGGAGGTGAATTAGCTGTCATCCCTATCCAAAGAGATGACAGTGATAATGAGGCCCGCCTCCTTGAAAACCTCCTCATTCACAAAGAGGGGAAAATTGAGGCATTAGAGGAAGATCTCCAAAGGGCAATGAATTTCAACCACTTCTTGGAGGTTGAAAACAAACAGATGAATGTTCATGCAACTATCCATGAAGCACGGGCAATCAAGTATAAAAAGGAGGCAGCTAAGGCGCAAGCGAGGATAGAAGAACTCATTGGTGAGTTTGATGAGGAGGAAGAGGAAGATCAGCCTAGGCGGAAGAGGCCTAGGACCATCGGGCTTAAAAGAGCCTTGGAAAAGCAAAGAGCAGAAGAACAAGCCCATTTCCAAGTCTTTCCTCTCACTACACTCCTTGAGCAGGAAATTGAAGAAAACAAAGAAGCATGGCTTGAAAGAGCTAACAAGCACTTGGAAATGAAACTTGAGAGGGCGAACATAGATCTTGAGCTGCAAAGAAAGAGGACTCATCACTTTCAGAAGCTAAATCAGTTTGCCAGGCGAAAATTAAAGGCAGCTCAAGAGAAATTGAAGAAGGCAAAGGGGAGGCGCCGGGCACGAAAAGAGGGGAAAAGCATATCAGCCCTTGATATTTTGGCATCAGCTTCGGAGCATGTTGCTATGGACCCTTGAGGGTCATGCATGCCAATTTTGGGCCTATTTCGGCAAATTTTTGTTTTTTGGCATTTTTTGGGTTTTTGGTCAAAAACTCATAATTGCGCCATTTCAGTTTGAGGATTTGTCAAAGGAGAAGGATGATTCCAGTGGATGCCATAATTCTATGAGCAGGTCCCCAGCGATTTTTAGGGCATTCGGAGATCATTCGCCCCCTCAAATTGGCGAAAAATGCCCTCTTTTTGCACATTCTGCCTGCCATATCAGCAGTCTGCTATTTTCTGGGTTTTTGCACACAGGTACAGTTTTGGGGAACTTCCAGAGATCAGATTGAGGTGATTTCAGTTGCGCCGGAAAGTAGACACAGAGAGATTTCCAACGGGCCATCATGAGCCTCATTTCGACACCGGGAAGGCTGCCAATTGCCTCCAGCAAGTCAGGGGACCTTTTTCAGGCATAAATATGAAGTATTTTTGTAATTTTTGAACCTCAAAAATCTGCTTTTCCCAAATGTGCGTTTAGCTATTTTTACACTTGGGAAATGATGTAAAGTCAATATAATTTCCGTTTTTAGTAGTTTTTAGATATTTTATGGGATATTTTGTGCCTTGGGCTTTGCAAAGCTTCAAGGACAAGTTTAGATATTTTGACTTGGCCAATGGGATAGCTAGTTGCTCCATGAGGTTTTCCTTCCTCAAGCCTATTTATTCCATGGGTTTTCATTGAAAATAAGAGGCTGAACTTGAGAGAAGAATCAATATATTGGTCATATGAGCTTTGAAGAACATACTTGTGTTATGATTTTTGGACTGCCTCTTGGATGCTTTTGATGAATGATGAAGGTTTGGTGATGGATTCCATGACATGGTAGAATGGTATAGTGTTTCTTGCTATGTTTTTGTCTTCTAGTTTTCATTCATAATACATGCTTCTTGCTGCTATAGATCAGTAGAGATTGATTTTGAGACATGCCCATGGAGGCACCTCAAAATTCCTTAATCTTCATAGCTTGATGTTTTCTTCTTCCTTAGTTATGCTAAAGAATTCTTAACTGCTCTTTAGTAACTTAAGGATACTGTTTGCTAGTTTTATTTACAAGTTCTATGCATGTTGAGTAGGATGTATGGTGTGCCCTGCCTACCTATAAGTTGTCCATAGTTCTTTCCATAAAACTTTCTCTTTGACTGATTAGTTGATCATCTTGTTGAACCAAGGAGGCCTAGTCCCGATCTAGCCCTTTGCCTAAAACTATGAAAACTTGTTTGTTCAAGTGCCCAATAACTTAAATACTATGTTTAGGCATTCCGGCATAGTTTTATAAGTTGTTAGTCCTTTCTTGTGTGTTTTCCCCAAAGTCTGATAGCCATTTCCCGAAGTTAGAAGGTCTTATACTTCTATGCATGGCTGGAATGTTTGATTTCTATGTATTAATTAGCTCATAGTTACATTTAGCATGATTAATGGCTTGCTATAACATGTTTATGTCTGCTATCAACTAGTTACACTTGAAATCCCTTGTCTTTCACAAACTTGTTGTCCATTTAATCCATTTTTCCCAAAGATCCCTTCTACCGTGAATCAAATCGGCCCTACAGCAGCCTTACATCATCATCTCATAGCTTCCTTGACTTGTTTGACCCCATAGTCCCATTGATCTGACTTCTTGTTATCCATAGTTTATATCTTTGATCAGTTTTATCCCTCACAAACTAAAAACCAAAAAACCAAAAAACTCACTTCATAACTAGCCTAATATCAGAACACCATAAACAAACACACCGACATCTTTTACACATATAGAGAGAGCCCTCTCTGAGTCCAGGAAGGCTAGGTCCTTGGGCTCCAAAGCTTGGTTTGATGTTACATCGTCATTTGGCTCGCCAATCGGCCAAATCACGGGACCCTAACAGATAGATTTGGAATATTCTCTTTGGAGCTGATGGACAGGTTTGTATGACTAAGACTAGATAGGACTTGATAATTAGGTTTTATCTCATCACGGGCTGATTGAAAAGTTAGGAGGGCAAAAATGTTTATGGGTGTTTTCTAGCTGAAAAATTTGACATATTGGAGATAAACTGCTAGAAAACTTGGCTTTAACAAATATTCATCATTAACAGGTGAAAAATACTGATGAATAACAGGATCTACTCTTGGATCACAAAGCATCAATGTAGTTGAATCGACCGATTGAACGAACAATCGAACTCTCAGCATACATGCATAGATAGTTGCAGAGATAATGAAATTGATTAGGTAAGAATCGAACTCTCAGCATACATGCATAGACTGTTGCAGAGATAATGAAATTAATTAGGTAATAATTTTTGGAAAAGAGGCGCGTGGGTAAGGTAATTAGGCTAATTAGCTTTGTTGGAATGAAAAAAAATAGGGTAAGATAGGGATATTTAATCATGTATTAATGCTATCAATTGATTAATTACGATTAATCATGTATTAATGATATCAATTGATTAATCAGGGGTCTTTAATCATGTATCAATTGATTAATTATGAATTAGTAAATTTAATTAAAAATTACTGATTAGTCTACAAACACATGGTAATTATGGCATTACCCACAAACACATGATACCCTCATAACCAATACCTAGTTATCTAAAAATCAAATGTTTCCAATATGCTCAATTAGAGGTGAAGGATTCTCCTAGGAGGTCAATATGTTGGTTTGGGGCCAGTGTTATTTTCAGCCTCAGATTCTTAGTGGTTAAGGGCTTCAAGGGTAAAGGGTTAAGTTCCAAGGGATTTATGGTCAGAGGATTTAGTTGTTAAGAACTTAATATTTAGGGGATTTAGGTGTTTAAGGGATTAGAAGTTAATTAAGGTGTTTAAGGGTGAAGGATTAGGGGTTAACTAGGGTCACAGGTTAAGAGGATAAGGAGTTAACTACGGTCACAACTTAGCAAATTTGATACGGCTTCCCTCAAACTAAACGACCCAACTCGAATGCGTTTGGGCGGGCACCCTCACACGGCGCGACATGGCACGCACGACCGAATTATATGTTATCTCGTGTGCACTCATTTGGAAGGAGTCTTAGCGAGGCAAGGGCCGGACGGATCCGGACGACGGTCTGCGAAGGCCTTGGAAGGATCAGGTGATCTCTCCACTTACTTTTGTACGTACTATTTTTATAATACAGAAGTATCATGCTGTTCCCGAAATAAACGTGTTAGTGTATGCTTTAATGTATGAATGATATTTGTTATACATGCATCCATTATGATTTATTTAATGTTTTATATGAATCTCACTAACATATAGAGTAGAAATATACTGTACAACTTGTCCTTTGTGCTGGTTTCTTCTTGAATTTCAGGTTAAGGAGAAGGACGGTTGCAGGGAGTTTGAACTCCACGTGGATCTACTTCAAACGTAGGACCAACGGGTAAACCTCTCATTCTACTCGATTTCGTTTTTATGAATGTGCATGATCGTGTGAGTCTCTGTTAAGTAGTACGCCCCTGCTCTGTGGAGGTTGAATCCCAACCAACCTCTAGGGTTTTAAATCCCCGAAACAGAACTGGCGACTCCACTGGGGATCACATTTTTGTGATTCTCCTGTTGGGTTGTTTCAGCTGTTTGGTAGGTTGCCAACAGTTTTTTCTGTCTTTTACAGTCCAGTTTGCTTTCTTGCAGTCAGTTTGAAGTCTTGATATCTTTCCCAGGCTTGTACTTTTTGTTTTTCATTATCTTTCTTTGTATACGCTTTTTTGTTTGCACACAGTCGCGTATACCCGCGATTTTGTGTAGAAGGAACCGCGTATACGCGAGTTTCCCTCAACACAGACGCGTATACACGCTTGTTGCATAACTGCAAAGTCGCGTATACCTAGGCTGAGTTTGAAATTTTAAGATTCTGGTGTTTTTGGTCTTTTCTGGCTGTGGAGGCCTGTGTCTGCAGAGTCTCTGTACTTACTGGAGTGTGACAGAAGTGGTTTCAAGTCTTGGTTCTCTTTCGTTTGTCTGAAAACTGATCTTTTTGGTGAAGTGTTCTTGTTGGTGCTAGCACTCCTGGATTGAGTTCCAAGATTGCTTTCTGAGTGTTCTTGGCTGTTCTGCTTTATCAGAACAGAGAGCTTTTGCTCATTGACTCGCTCCTATCTTTGTGTTGTGCTTTGCATTGCGTTCTTTGCTTTGTTTTCGATTGGTTTTCTTGAGTTTCATAGGCTAGGGTTTTGTTGCAATTTTCGGAGAACTTTTCTTGCTTCTTTGGAGTTTTGTGTTGCAACAAGTTTGCACTATTTCTCTAGGCTGTTTGATTGAGTTTTTGGTCTTCCATTGCTCTTATTGATCTTGCTATCATTAGCTTTATAAGGTTTGGGGGCATAGTTGAAGTTTATGCTTGAAATTCGGTCTCGTTTTGGCCTGGATTGGGATAGTTGTTCTTGGTTTTTTTTTGAAGCTCTTGTTTTATAAAACTAAAAAGTCCAAAAAACATTTGTTTTGCTTTTTGTTTTTTGCATATCAAAAACTCAAAAACATTGTTTCTTGTTTTTGTTTTTGTTGTTGCGTTTTCATTTTCGTTTGGCTTCATCTTTTGGAACTTTAGTGAAGTTTCTTGCTTCTAGTTTTTAGCTTGATTTTGAGGAGAGGGTGACATTTGATTTCTTCTTCTTCTTGTTGAGTATTTTGGTGTCTTATACTAAGAGTTCTTGTTTTCAAGAATTTGCTTTCTGGACGTCAAAAGATGAGTTAAAACTGAAGGAGCCTTTTTGGGAAATTTCACCTTGTTTCAAGGGACTTTTGCTTCTTAGAATTCACATGCTTGTAGTCATTTGCATTAGGTGCATTGAATCATTTAGTTAGCTTCTTAATTTTTGTGAGTGTGAGTTTGTAATTCGAAAAGAAAAATACATTTTTTAGTCTCGTAGAACTTATATAGAAATTGCTCTTCATCGAAAGACAAAGAACTGCATGTGCATGTAGTCAGGTTTTTATTAATTTCTTTCGCGTCAGAACATCATTGGTTTCAACTCCATATCCTTGTGACTTAATACAACAACCCTTAAAATAAGCGATTTAATCTAAAATCAACTAGCAAGTTTTATTAAGTGTCAATCACCAACTAGCTAGGTTGTAGGGCCTTGGAATAGGTGAGAGGAGAGTTAACTCTCCAAGGCCGCTCAAACAAACATAGAAGTTGATTAATTGAGCGAAATCCAACTCCGTGAAGTGGACTGGGAAAGCTCTCATCCGAGAGTCAAGCGCGAGGGAAAGTGAAGGTTAAGAAGAGGGATACCCCCCCTCCGATTAGCCGAATCTAACCTCAAGACCGTTCCGCCCAGCTTCTGATACGGATTGGTGTCCATAGTTGCTATTCCTAGGTTCCACACAGGTGACTGCGGGGGGGAATACCCGTGGTACCTGAGGCAGACGTCGTATCACTTTCAGCAGTACTTCTGGGGGGTGCCCTTGCGAAGCTTGGGTGCTTGAGCCGGCAAAGGCTGTCGTTAGGAGGTCGGCGTAATTGTTTCTGATACCTTCGCTAGTTGTTCTGGGCCCTAATCATCCCAGACTGCTTTCGGAAGGCCCTATACTTCGCTTTCCTGTATTTTGGTGTCCGGTCCTCATCACCCAGAGCGGAAATACTTGGAGGTTGTTTGCTTGCTGTTTCTCAGGGATTTTGTTTTTAGTGAGTGCTCTTTGCTCCTAGCTTGCCTAGCTTTTCACTTTTCTTGAGTCTAATATAATAAATCTGTAAAAGTGGCTGATCAAGCGCCTCGACGTTCGAGGAGAATCCGGGGGTTATCTTCCGAGAGTGCAGAGCCTTCTTCGAGAAGGCGTAGGAGCGATTTAGCAGGTGGTTTTCACCCTGTAGAGTCTGACGCTGTGGAGAGAGATCCTCCACTTAGGTCTGAAGGTTTCGTTGCTGATTCCGGTGTCGGTTCCGAGAGGAGCGTTCCGCTCACCTCGAGAGTATTGTTTCCTCAGGAGGAATATTTTCAGATAGAAGATATACCTGAGCCTGCAGCTACAGGTCCATCTCCTCTTCCTCTTGATCATCCGTTTGTTATTCAGTACGTCGGACCGGAGTCTGAGAGACCGCCGGATCTTCCATATCTTTCTTATCTTTCGATGGCCACGACCGGGAACGCGGCTTCTACCGTGAGTGCTGCGGGCATTCAGACCCCTGCTTCTGTCGAGGCAGGGGGCACTCTTGCTCTATCTTCGAGTGCTTCTAGCACTTCTATGTTTGGCTCTGGGTTCACCCAAGCATATGCTTCTCAATCTGGTCCCTTCGTTTCAGGGATGTCCATTGCTGGAAATCCCTCTTTTTCTTTTACCGCCGGTGCAACTGGATCTACGCCCATGTCTAACATGGCGAGTGGATCGGCTTCGTTTCAGGGTTTCCCCTTTGGGACTGGGCACATTCCTAGTCCCAATCCTTCTTTAGGGTCGTTTCCTTTCACGTCCCAGACCCAGAGTTTCAACCCTTGGGCTCAGGGACCAAGTTCGACCGCTTTTATGGGATGGAATCCTATGTTTGCAACGTCTGGGGCAGGGAATCAGTTCATCACGAGTCATCCAGGGAATGCTTCTTTCCCTGCATCGAGTGCTTATCAGTCTTTTTCTCCTCTGTCTAATGCATGGAACCCCTATCAGGGGCTTTCCTCTTCAGTCAATACTTCAGCGGGGGGAACTAGCCTGGGTTATGGTAACTCGGCGTGGGGAGGAGGTTCTTCTCCGTTTTCTACGGGTCCTTTCTGGCAGCCTGGTGCCTCATCAAATCCAGGCTATTCTTTTCAGAATGTTGGAAATCCATCCTATCAAGGATGGAATTCTCAGGCTCCGCCTCGATTACCATTTCTGGCAACGTTAAACTTGCCAGACTTGTCGAAGTTAACTAATGATCCGATTCGGTATAGTCCGGGGTGGCCTCCGGTTCCAACCAAAATTCCTTCAGACATTCCTAAGTTTGAAGGCAAGAATGGTGAAGATCCGGCAGATCACATCACCACTTTCCACTTATGGTGCTCTTCAAACTCTCTGATCGACGACTCGATTAGATTGAGATTATTTCAGCGCACCTTAACTGGAAATGCCGCAAAATGGTATATAGAGCTCACTGGGGGCAGTTTCGCCACATTTGGAGAATTGGCTATCACTTTTCTGAACCATTTTCAGTTGCCTGTCAGATATGAGGCTGGGACCGAACTCCTGGCTAATTTTAAGCAGGATGAGGCAACTCACATTTCTGATCACATTCAGGAATGAAGGAGAAGGAAGAGGCTTATCAAAGCCCATATTCCAGGTGAGTTCCTTCTCGAGTGGTTTTTGAAATCGCTTCAGTCAGATATTTCAAAGGATGTATCCATGTCAGGGGTATATTCCGAGGAGCAGGCCATCTTTAGGGCCCAGCAGTTAGAGTTGATCTATTCTCAGTCAGGCATGCTTTACAAGTATTTGCCTAATGCTCCTCGCTCCAAATTGGATCTATCGAAACCTAAACCTGGTCCGCATGGTGACGGACTTGTCGGATCGGTCAGTAGTAGTGCAGCCAGCCTGCTTTCTCAATTGCAGCAGTTGTCTTTACAATCTGCTCCTTCTGGTCAGGCTGTGCCTGCCGATTCATCACCTTCCCAGTCTTTGTCCATTAATGCTGTCCAATCTTCTGAACCCAAAGGAAATCAACAGTCCGATGGGAAGAAGAAGGGACGTAATAACAAGAAGAAGGGCAAGAATGGGAAGGGCAATGCAAATAAAACCAACGAGCATGTTGGTGAGGGTCAAAAGGAGAAAAAGAAAGTGAAGTTTCCGTGCAAGCTTTGTGCTGGAGACCATCTCACATACCTTTGCCCGAAAATTCAGGATGCTCAGCGCCTGTTATCTCAGCAGGGTTCTTCTAGTTCCCAGGCTGTGCTAACAAACCCTTTTCCCCAAGGGCAGCAATTAGTTGTTGGCGCGAACCAAAATCCCGGGGCTTCCTCTGGAGGTACCCAGGAAGGGGAAATTCCATCGAACATCTTTATGATGAGTGCTCACGTGGATGTCGCTACGAGATCCCGTGATTATGGCGGAGAGGAATATTCGAAAGCTAAGGAAGTTCCTGATGCTACTGAGCCGCTTCACATCACGAAGCCAACTATCGAGTCTATGCCTCGGATGCCAAAAGCATCTTCTAAGCGGTCAACGATTAATCCGAACGCAAGGGCTGCCCAGAACTACTCGATTGTAGAAGATCTGGCGCAGAGTCCTTGTGCTATGTCAGCTTTAGAGGTACTCCAGTCTTGTCCGGCTCAGCGCAGTGCTTTGCTCACTGCCATTGGGGCTATTGATCCGAAAAATTCTCTTCTGATTACCTTTGATATGAAGAATTTTAAGAAGAGACTTTCTCATCATATGGCCTTCCATATTAAATCATCGTACCGGAAGACTAATATCTTTCGCACGGTCGTTGATGAGGATGCTTCTACTTGCGTGATGTCTCTCGCATGCTGGAAGACACTAGGATCTCCCAAAGCTGTTCCATCTAGCACTATTCTTACTGCATTCGATGGCCATTCTCATAGACCCCATGGTATTGTCCCGGCTTTGCCCATCTGTGTTGGGGGCAAAACCGTTAACATAGAGGTTGAGGTAGTAGATGCAGCCTTGGACTACAACCTTCTGTTGGGGAGGAACTAGATATATGATATGGATGCTATTGCATCCTCACTATTTCGAATAGTATGTTTCCCCCACGAAGGGAGGATAGTCACGGTGGATCAACTGGACTGTCCTCCTGTAGACCTGGATGCGCCTCCTGACTCATCTGTTCCTAAGTTGGACAATGCTAAGGCGCCTGTCGAGAATCTGGGAGTTGGAATGTATTCTTCCCTGATGGGATCTTTTGATCTTCCTCCTCCTAAGGTGTCTATCAATGCTATTTCATCCTCCAAGGCTCCCCTTCGAAGAGAGTTCTTTCGAACTCATTATTTTTCGGACCCTTGGACCTTACCTTCCCCAGCTGCCACTTTGGAGGAAGGGCAAGTGGGTGGAATGGCATTCCCGATTTCTGCAGCTGAGATTGCATATCAGTCTGTTGTTGACACTGCAGAGTCTGATCCAGCTCCTCTTTCGCCGGAAGAGTTGGATATTACTTCTTCTTCTGCCCAGGATTGTCTAGATACCACTCTTCCATCTGAAGAGGCCATCCTGGAAGCAATGACAGGTATAGAGAGACCGTGGGATGACTTGCATCATCGGTCTTACTTCCTACCCGACTTGAGCGAAGTCGAAGCTAGTTTTCCAAGTCCTCAGTCTCCTGGACCTGTTCACCCAGTCTTGAGCCCCTTAGCACCAGCACAGGTTTATGCTGAAGGGAACATGGCTGTGATCTCTCCGACTATCCCGGTGAACATCTCCAGGAATCCCAACATTATCGAGAACGTTTTCATTGGAGCTGAATGTTACCGTGAAGAAGTTCAAATCTATACCGAGCTCTTCAAAGAGTATAGGGATGTTTTTGCTTGGTCTTATGAGGAAATGCCTGGCATAGACCCATCTATCGTCCAACATGAGATCAAGACGTATGAAAACGCTAAGCCGGTCAGGCAAAAACTTTGTCCGGTTAATCCTAGGAAGGCAGCAGCTATCAAAGCTGAAGTTGAAAAGCTGCTTAAGGCGGGATTCATTTTCCCAGTTCCTCTGACTGAATGGGTTTCAAACCCCGTTCCCGTTGATAAAAAGCAAGGAACGATTCGAGTGTGCATCGATTTCAGAGACTTGAATAAGGCGTGTCCTAAAGATAATTACCCCACACCTTTCATTGATCAGATTATTGACGAGTGTGCCGGTAACGAGATTTTCTCCTTCATGGACGGTTTCTCTGGTTATAATCAAATTACTATCCGTCCATAAGATCAACATAAGACCGCATTTATTTGTCCCTGGGGTACGTTTGCATATAAGAAAATGCCTTTTGGTCTTAAAAATGCTGGAGCTACCTTTCAGCGGGCCATGTCTTACGCCTTCCACGACATCAAGAAGATTATCGAGGCATACTTATATGATCTAGCTGCTCATTCTCGAAAGAGGATGGATCATCCTGGTCACCTCCGGTAAATATTTGAAAGATGTCGTTTTTATAAAATTCGATTGAATCCGAACAAGTGAGTTTTTGCGGTTACATCCGGTCGGCTGTTGGGATTTATCGTGTCTAGGAAAGGGATAAGGGTAGATCCCTTCAAGGTTGAGGCAATACTTCGGTTGCCTCCCCCGTCTTCAATCCGTCAGCTTCAAAGTCTCCAAGGGAAGTCTAATTTTCTTCGGAGGTTTATCGTCAACTATGTTGAGATTACAAAGGGATATATGAGACTGTTGAAGAAATGAGTTCCTTTTCTTTGGGACGACTACGCTCAATGCTCATTCGATGCCTTGAAAAAGGCATTGACCTCTGCTCCTTTGCTGAGTCCACCCGATTATAGCAGAGATTTTCTTTTGTATCTGGCTACAGCAGAATCTACCATTGGTATGGTTCTGGTTCAGGAGGATGATGCTCTGGCTGAGCATGTTATTTACTACCTTAGTCGAGGACTGGTAGGACCTGAACTGCGATACACCCCGATAAAAAAATTAGCCTTAGCAGCAGTCCATGTTGTACAGCGACTCCGGCATTATATTATTCTTCGCAAAACTTATGTCTTGGCAGCTACCAATCCATTTCAGTTTGTCCTCAGCAGGCGAGTGATTGGGGGCAAATATAATAGATGGATTGTGATATTACAAGAATTTGATCTAGAGTTCATGTCTGCCAAATCCAAGAAGTCATTAGTCTTTGCGGAATTGATCTCCGAGTTGCCTTATGGAGAGGAGATGATCTATGATGAGTCCTTTCCGGACGAACACTTGTTTTTGATCTCTCCACAAGATCCTTGGTATGGGGATATCATCGTGTATCTCCAGACTGCGAAGTTTCCCTCTTCTTTTTCGAAAGATGAGCGTCATAAGCTGCGTCACTTAGCTAAAAGTTATCTGATTATTGGTGATGCTTTGTACCGTCGAGGGGTTGATTCAATCCTAAGACGCTGCTTAACTTTCGAAGAAGCCGAGGCTGTGCTCAATGATTCTCACAGTGGAGCTTGTGGGGGTCATTTATCAGGGCTTGCTACAGCCCAAAAGATTTTGCGTGCTGGCTACTTCTGGCCCTCGATTTTCAAAGATTGTATTGAATCGGTCAAGAAGTGTCATCCTTGTCAGGTGTATACTCGAAAAATGCGCGCTCATCCAGCTCCGCTTTTTCCAGTCATTACTGTCGGACCCTTTACAAAGTGGGGTATGGATTATACTACTTGTAACCCGCCTTCGGCAAAAGGTCACAAGTACATTATCATAGCAGTAGACTACTTTACGAAGTGGGTCGAAGCTATGCCTACTTTTGGGAACGATGGTGAGACTGCAGCTCTTTTCTTCTTCAACCAAGTTATCGCTCGTTTCGGTATACCTAGAGAGATTGTCACCGAC